>CM060903.1:293454313-293476813 GCA_030737815.1 Allium fistulosum | reverse complement strand
CGGGAGGGAGAGAGAGACTATTAATGGGGCCTAGTATATTAATTGGGCGGGACGGGAAGAGAAAGTAAAAGGGACCGATCCAATCAACATATACTGGATCGCTATTCTCTAAACCTTCTCATTTCATGTGTTAAGCATAGCAAAGATCAATTCTCACTTCGAGTTTTTAAGAAAGAAATTTGCATTTATGTATCTTTCTTGTTAGATGCCCAGTCATGCATAGTTTACCGTCCTGTAAAATGGTTGGAAAAAAATTGATGACTCAATATATGTTCGTTCCTCACTCTTCAATGAGTGACCTGCTGTACATCGAGCCTGCTACTATGGAAGACCAACTCTTAGCGAGTCAGTAAACTCAGTTCGCTTGTGGTCTGCACAGGGGAACTGACTACTGAGTCATATCTTACTATTCCTTCCTCAGATTCATTGTCTCTAATAGGAGATTCTTGAATGAGCTCATTTTTAGACAGTTCCTTCCCCTCTAGAGTGCCGCTTCCTTGCCTGTTCTTCTAGTTGACTACATTGTGGTGCCTTCTTTCCATTGCTTCGGAATGGTGTCCGTGCAAGGTATTAATATTGCTCCCCCGTTCATCTGCTTTATTTGGTCTCCCCCTTTCCTGGTGAGAGAAAGCAAACCCCAGCTAGATGGAATAACATCATACAATTCTGATGACTATTCTATTCTGCATTCTCCGTTCAAAACCGTCTACTCCATAACTAAAGAAAGAAGGAACAGTAGATAGTACACTATGCTTCTAGAAGACATTCTTAGCCTCATTTCTTAGGTGATTAGCCTGCAGTCTTCAGGTCATGAGCTTGATAGAAGTCATAGGCGTATGTCAAGTCAAAGCCGAAACCAGCTAGCAGAACGGGGAAGTCGTAGCGGAAAACAATCTCTACCACGGAATCTCATTACAAAAAGGGGCCTTCTATTTTAGACCCATTCAGGGCCTGCAAGACTTCCAGAGTAAGCAATCAGAGTAGGTTGATAGCAGTCGGATGCACTCGAGTTACGGTTATTGACACAGAAAGGTACGGTACAATGTATGAACCTTTTTCCTGAGTGACGCATCTTAAAAGTACTCCATCAAAAGATCCAGAGTACCTCTCCCAGTATCACAAATCTCGCTACGCACCTCATGGCTCTTCTCTGGTTCCGAGTCGCGTACTCTAGTATATACCCTCAGGAAACATTAGATGTCGTAATACCCCTAATATACTGGCCATCATCTTCATACTCATCCTCTTCCGGTCCGAAATCGATTGCCGAGAGATTTTCTTGTTCATCATGTTCCTTATGTCGAAAGAAGTTATCCTCCTCATCAAAGATGACGAAAGTATCTTGATCGTGCCAGGTGATTTTCTTTCTGTAGCAGGCGAGCCTCTCGATAACAAAAGACTCGGTCAAGACAAGACTCTAACTTAAGAATACACCTTAGCCTACTTCATGTATACTAGCATGCCCTTTCTCATGCACACCGCCCGCGGCGAAGACAGATAAGACAGATGCCAAATGTCTTAGAGAAGCAGCTGTGGGGACGGTGGATTCTCTAAGTATACCAGTGCAAGCTATGATCAATGAATGCTTCAATGACGCGGTACAGTTGAGATACTGTTCCACATGAGGATTCTCATACATGTATTGTTCCACATAGGGAAGATGATATGCCAATCCCAAGATGATAGATAAGGCCTAGGACCAATGCTACTCAACAGCAATAAGAATTATATTCAATTTCAGAAGCAAAGATGGTTGATCTGTATCAAGAACCTGATGATAATATGCTACACCCCAGAAGAAGAAGATTCAGAATAAACGAAGGCTAATCATGGGAAAAGGTTGACGTTCACCCCCTTTCTTGTTTGTGAGTAGGTGGGTGCTATTGAGATATTGGGCCCTTAAAGAGTCTTCCTTTAGAAAGAACGGAACGAGTTTGTGATTCGATCTTCTAAAGCGTAAAGCGAAATCAGTAGGACAAGATCCAATCTTTCATCAACGAAGTTTGCCTATTATCCTATGCCTGTATATTAATTAGGTAGCGTAGCTGGAATTTCGTTTTGGTCCCTTTCGTCCAGTGGTTAGGACATCGTCTTTTCATGTCGAAGACACGGGTTCAATTCCCTTAAGGGATAGGTACTTCTCGGTATTCTGGAATATACACCAGCGGGTGGACCGGTTGGCGTTATTCCACTTCTCCTTCCTCATATGATGGTTCGATGGCTCTTCTCTACTAACCACAAAGATATCGGTACTCTCTATTTCATCTTTGCTTCCATTGCTAGAGTGATGGGCACATGCTTCTCCATACCGATTCGTATGGAATTAGCCCGACCCAGCGATCAAATTCTTGGCGGGAATCATCAGCTTTATAATGTTTTAATAACTGCTCACGCTTTTTTAATGATCTTTTTTATGGTGATGCCAGCGATGATAGGTGGATTTGGTAATTGGTTTGTTTCGATTCTGATCGGTGCACCTGACATGGCATTTCCACGATTAAATAATATATCATTCTGGTTGTTGCCACCAAGTCTCTTGCTCCTATTAAGCTCCGCCTTAGTAGAAGTGGGTAGCGGCACTGGGTGGACGGTCTATCCGCCTTTAAGTGGTATTACCAGCCATTCTGGAGGAGCAGTTGATTCAGCCATTTTTAGTCTTCATCTATCAGATGTTTCATCAATTTTAGGTTCTATCATTTTTATAACCACTATCTTCAACATGCGTGGACCTAGAATGACTATGCATAGATTACCCCTTTTTGTGTGGTTCGTTCTAGTGACAGCATTTCTACTTTTATTATCACTTCTAGTACTGGCGGGGGCAATTACAATGTTATTAACCAATCGAAACTTTAATACAACCGTTTTTGATCCTGCAGGAGGGGGAGACCCCATATTATACCAGCATCTCTTTCGGTTCTTCGGTCATCCAGAGGTGTATATTCTCATTCTGCCCGGATTCGGTATTATTAGTCATATCGTATCGACCTTTTCAAGAAAACCGGTCTTCGGGTATCTAGGCATGGTTTACGCCATGATCAGTATAGGTGTTCTTGGATTTCTTGTTTGGGCTCATCATATGTTTACTGTAGGCTTAGACGTTGATACACGTGCTTACTTCACCGCAGCTACCATGATCATAACTGTCCCCAATGGAATCAAAATATTTAGTTGGATCGCTACCATGTAGGGAGGTTCGATACAATACAAAACACCCATGTTATTTACTATAGGGTTCATCTTTTTGTTCACCATAGGCGGGCTCACAGGAATAATTCTAGCGAATTCTGGGCTAGACATTGCTCTACATGATACTTATTATGCGGTGGCACATTTCCATTATGTACTTTCTATGGGAGCGGTTTTTGCTTTATTTGCAGGATTTTACTATTGGGTGGGTAAAATATTTGGTCGAACATACCCGGAAACTTTAGGTCAAATCCATTTTTGGATCACTTCTTTCGGGGTGAATCTTACCTTCTTTCCCATGCTTTTCTTAGGGCTTTTGGGTATGCCACGTCGCATTCCAGATTATCCAGATGCTTACGCCGGATGGAATGCTCTGAGCAGTTTCGGCTCTTATATATCATAGTTGGAATTCGTTCTTTCTTCGTGGTCATCACAATCACTTTAAGCGGTGGAAACAACACTAAATGTGCTCCAAGCCCTTGGGCTGTTAAAGAGAAGAATTCAACCACACTTGAATGGATGGTAAAAAGTCCTCCAGCTTTTCATACTTTTGGAGAACTTCCAGCTATTAAAGAGACGAAAAGCTATGTGAAGTAAAAGAAGAAAAGGTCTTGCTACTAAGAACCTAACAGAAGAAAGATCAGAATGAATGGTTGGATCAAACGGAGAATGCATAAATAAGCAGTGATGACGATGAATGAGAATGACTTACTATCTAAAAAAAAGAGAATGGACGGATTTTTTTAGATATGACTCCGCCAATATATTAATTTCATCGAGGCAATTGTCCAAATTTTTATTTGCCTTCAGAATGGAAAAAGAACGATCCCCGGATCAGATGTAGCTTACAGGTGAACCGAGTAACCAAAGTCGCGAAAGAATGAAAGTTTGTTGGGTCCTAGAAGTGCAGGTTCGAGTCCAGCTCGTGACAATGCCTTTTTGGTCACTTGGTCTTGCTTGTTATTGAAATATTCCGTTCTCATCCTCCTTGGAACCATGGTCTTGTTGCTTGGCTTGCTTTCATGTCAGTACTTATTCTCTTTCTCTGAACTTTCAAACGGAAGCTTAAGACATGGGATTGTCTGGAAAGAAGGGGCACCTTACGCCTTGGCTCAGGCGAGCGAAGTGAGGAAAGAAACAAAAGAATCTATTGGCAAGCTGGCATGAGAGGAATGCGAGCTTATTTTCTTTCATTTTAGATTTCTCCTATTCTCAAGTGATTCGTAGAAGCTTTCACTCTAGCCAAAGGGGCAGGCGAGCGAAGTAAGGCGACCGAAGGGAGCAGGTGGGCAAGCCCAGTATATTAATTGGCCAGTATAAACATTGGCGACCTCTAGTATATTAATTGGGTCCACACCTCGTCCGACTCCAGTATCTTAATTGCCAGTATAAACATTGGCGACCAACAAGAGGGAGCGATTGGGAATAGAGGCATAGTTCTTGCTCCGGCGTATCAGTAGTCCCGAGTGAATTGAGTGGGATATAGTGCAAGAGAATTAGTCTGTGGGAACAGAGGTGCGTAGCGAGAATCCGTCCTTTCTGTTGACTTAGGGAAGGGAAGGTTATTCGCACATATGAGACGGAAAGAATGATAAGCTGTTGTTTATGTGAGTTCTGAGTTAGGTGAGATTGGTATAATAGGGAATAGGGTCCCCGGGTTGGGTAAAGAAAATATCTTCCTCTTCCCGTTGGTCACCTCCCGAATTAATATACTGGCCATGGTAATAGTCCGACCTATCCTACCTAAGGGAAGCTGGAATGATAACTTCATCTATCGTGACCGAACAAGTGTTTCAATAATGCCTTTTATCGTCAATGCCTCTCTCCTTAGGAGGCGAGCCAAGAAAGCTTGTTCCATTTTATAGGAGATCTATCGGCGGCTAGTAATTTGGAGGGCACGAGGATAGGGGCCAAGAGAAATGAGGTTCGGAACGAGCGTAGAATTAAATAACCTCTTAAAGTCAAGGTTTTAAGGAATTTATTTACAAAGGGGCAGGCAGACGACCCTCTTATTACCACCCTTTATGGAGAAGAAGATCAGATGAAGACGAAGCTGGAATTATAGTATTCATATAATCGTCTTCGTCTGCTAACCCTTGAGAAAACGAACTCTCCCCCCTCCCCTCCCACGAATCACTTTGCTTCTTCAATGAATGTGCTTGCTCTTCTGTCTAATGGAGTTTTTATGCCCAGTTGTCTAAAGCTAAAACAAGAGTTTGCCAGGGATGGGAGGCCCTCGTACAAAGCCTTTTCTTTCCCGGATGGAAAAGGAAATATCAATCAAAATAAGTAGAACAGTAGCTCGCACAATGGGTAGGGGTGAAGTACGCAATTTTCTTTTTAAGAAATGTATTCCCTTCTAAGGGAGGTGCGGTGCCTGTCGGCCCGGTCATAATGACCGGTCTTTCCCCTTTCCCAAGAGTGAAGGAATTTGTTTATTCCAATAGTGAAGGAGTTCGTCTCTATGCCTATAATTTCATTAGTAAGAAAATTTGTTTAATGGATGTCATGTTTGGAAGTTCAGTACTAGAGGTGTCTTCCAATATGATTTTAGACTTTATTTTCTAGTTTGATCTCCCCCTTCCCTTTCTCGCCACAAGGAGCTCTTCTATAAATAACAAATGGGGAGGCGGAAGCAATCAAAGTGATGCGTAAGGTCGGGGCTTCGGGAGGGACTCATGGTTTAGATAAGCTTCAATACTGTGTGTGTTAGACTTCCCTCCTTCAAGAGCTCTGCTAGTTAACATAGGGGACTAGCCTGTCGTATAGAAGAGATAGAGTCTATCCCTAATTGATTGAGTATGAAACACTTATAATTAGCAAGCGAAAATCTTTCTTTAATGAAAGAATTGTCGCAATCACTATCTGATATTTGAATTGAATGAAGGTACAAAAGAAATAGGTACTTGAGCTGGAACTCTCACATCAGCTGGATCAGCTTACACTATTGGAAAGGCTAAGTGCTTTCGAGTTGCAAAGGAAAGCTAGCGAAGCTAAAACAAAGATGACAAGCAAATCCCCAGAAAGCCTCTTTAAAGGCCATCTTGATTAAAAAAAGGCTTAGGGGCTTTGATGCGTACTAGCAAGTATCTCAAATGGTCCCCTCTTTTTGAAGGCTCATTCAACTTGCTTATCAAAGGATGCTAGCAAAGCAAATAGGAGGGAGACGGTAGGCGGAAGGTAAGGAGGAGTGGTGCAACTGATCAACAAGCACCCTTCGGTATACAATATCAGTATGTAAAGTAAATTTCTCTCGTAGGCCCGCTTTTGTTTGAAACTTCTAGTTTGAGGGACTTCACCGCTAACGAGCATCGATAAGCTATCACAAGCAATCAATCAAAGTGATTCCCTTCCTTATTATATATAATCCATCTCGGGCCCTACCCTTGTCTACAGCTATGCTATCTCTATCGCTGTAGGGTCGATCTGCACCTGGATCAGATATGGAGATTTCCGCTCGCCACGCACCTCTGCTTTGTTGGGAGGCGACCATAGGAAGTGTCGTAAGAATACTACTCCTTCCCTTTACTGTATCTCTCCGCCCGGCGGTATGGAAGAAGAGTGCTGGCAGGATTGGGAGGACGGGAAAGAAGGACTAAAAGCCAACTGCTACACATAAGCTTTATCCGTGAAGAAAACTCCGATAGCTTAGCTCATCCTAGAGTGATAACATGATTTTCTGAGTAGTTGTATGATCGCCTAGTAGAGGTGCTCATGAAAAACGCAAACTAGAAATAGCTGGGGAATGGCGTATTTTGGCATTGTACTACCAGTTACCTGTGAGCCCGGGCTCTTCCATTTAGGCCCGAGTAGGAACACATGGAACCAGGCTCGAGAACAATACTAGTAGAGGGGTAGTCGAAAATAGACTTTAGAAACAACAGTTATTCCTAGGGCATTCGAGATTATGCTCCTAAACGCACCTTTCCCTGGTATGCATCATGATCTCCCACGCCCAGATCGTTACGCTTTTCTATTAATCTACTGGATCGGTCTATGCAAGCTAATTGTAATCCAAAAGCAAAAGAAAGGTAGCGAAGCTAATGGTTTCTACTAAAGCATATTCGTGATTTCATCACCTTTCCTAATAGTTTTAGAAAGTAGACTAAATTCCCTATGCATAAACACATAAGTTCTCGAAATCCCTTCGTCTCTTTCTTCTTCATTCGTCTACCCCTCCTTGTCCCATTGCTGCTCGGTTCTCTAATTGACTTGGAGGTGGCGAACATGTTCCTATCTCAGAAACTCCCGATAAAGGTTCTCAATGATAGATTGATCACTCGGTATTAAAAAGTAGCGTTCTCGTTCATATTATATATATAGTATGCCTTAGGAAAGAGTACAATTGAGCACTAGTGTATTCAAGTTCTTCCTAGAATAAGCAAGAAAGTCACCCGTGTGAGACAAAATGACTTGGAGCTGGCTCGTCCCTGGTATTAGTGAGGTAGGCAGCCAACTTCTAGTAGTAAGCATGTACGAAGATCCACGCATGTATCCCGGATGAGAAGAACAAGGGTGCCGCTAATTCCTAAGTCATAAAGTATGGCATTGAAAAAGACAAGTCAAATCCCCGGTTTCCCATAAGTGAATTTGCGTAGCTACCTAAGTCTGAGTTTCCCGAAACCTCGGTATAGCGAAGTTGTAGATAACTCTAGGGGTTGCTGGCTTCCTATCCTTTATAAAGGCATATAGATCAGTGAAGCTCAGTCTTAAATCCTTGTAGTGCCTGGGCCACACAGTGCCCCTTGAAACCTTGGTACTGGTGAAGCGAGAGACGAAATCTGAGTTTCCTACCTTGTTCGTTTCCCTTGTCGAGAAGTGAGGATCAATTAGGTTAAATCTACCCTTTTCCCATTGTTTTATGATTCTACGATTATTGACCGAGATCAATTTCCTTTAAGAGAAATCTTCGTTATAGGCCACTTCGATGGTAGCTTGTACGTCTGGAATGAAAAAAGTAGCGTTATAGCTCATATTCTATGGAAAGGTGTAATTTCCCCATCTTTTAGAGTTGGAGCTGCTAGGCGTAACTTCTTTAAAGAGTATGGCCAATCGGATATATATGGCGGGTGTACATGTGGGTGACTGAGTAAGATTGAAATTAGGAGACTTCAGGTCTATCTGAGCTTGGTGCTTCAGAGCATAACTTCCCTAAATAAGTACTATGTGTGCGTATGAAGCAAAACCTTTTTTTGTTCTCCCATTTGTCGGTCTGGGAGCGATGAACAAATTCCTTTAACAGAATCTTCAATAAGCACTTTTAATGATGAATCAAATCACACAACACACACACACATCCAAGATGGAAAACTCGCATTGTAGCTCGTTTTTTATGTATAAGTTGTCGGTACAATTGAACTACGAAAATGGAGGCTACAGAGCGGAACCTCATATTAATTATAAGTACGCGTACGTGAGAGTCCTTCTTCTATTGATAAGTGCTCGATCGATTTCCTATATAAGAAACCTCCGGAAATTATGTTGGATGGTAGATTAGACCCGAAAAGGCTTGAAATGCAGAATTTCGTATGGCAAGAGGAAGGGCTCAAACGCAAGCACCTTAGGAGGTACCTCCAGGCGCACCTCTCATTGGTATTTGTAGCAGATCTAGACATCAAATCGACAACTTGCCCACGTGACATTTCTAACTATTCCTTAAGAGACATGGATGAAGGAGGTAGTCGCTCAACCCTATGTTATGGACCGCCAGCCCTTCTCCAGTGAGCTTCAAGTACGCTCTTCTCCTTGATGAATGAAACCAGGATAGTATTTTGAGATGCGGGAAGCCAAGAGAGCTAGTTCTCTCGAGAGCGGAAGCGAGACGCCAAACCACCGCCCAAAGCTTAGTCGGTCCTTCGCAAGTCAGGTGTGAATCTTTATTAGCATAACCTTATTAAAGTAAAGAATCGGTACAAACAAGAAAGACTCGCGAGTAATATGATTCAAGATCTTAATCTTGATTCTACTTCTTGAATCTTGGAATCTTTGATCTTGATGGAATGCGTGCTGATAGGATGAGATGGGATGGTCTCGTGGATCACACGTGGAGAGGAGAGCCTCATCCAACGTTGGGAGCTATCAGTCACGCTTAACGGTAACGCTAAGGCCCAGGTCCATCACGTTAACTGGAAAGCGAATAGTGGCTATCAGGTAAGGTGCGTAGCAGCGAAGAGTAGTGATGAAATCTTAGGCCCGGTACTAGAAGCGAACGTTAACTGTTGCTATTGCTTTTCACTTAAACAGTGGCTATCAGGTAAGCGATTTGGCTTTCACTTCTTATATGCTTAACTTCAACTATGGCTTTCAGCACACTCATGAATGAACTCTTGCTATTGCTTTTCACTGCCAATATGAAATCGGTAACTTTCAATCTTCACTTTCAGTTTAAAATCTGAATAATTCAAAATATGGGGTTTCTTGAATTGTTCAGATTCGATACCAGTCCTCTGGGCATCAGTTTAAGCCAAAAATACGGGGTTTCTTGAATTGTTCAAATGTCGGGGCTTTAGGGCAGAAAACGGGTTGAGGCCAAAAACACGGGGTTTCGTGATCTGTTTCACATCTAGCAAGAAAACGTATGCGCATTAGCGCCCCTTATCAATCAAGTTCTGGCTTTAGGCAGGTAATAGGCACTCAGGAGTTCCTTCCGGCTGATTGGCCATGTCCCTTTCCCCCGTTAGCTAACCGGCATAAGTGGGCCTTCCTTACTAACTACTATTAACAACTGACCTAATACCGATTCAAGAAAGAAAACGACTACGGCCAAGAACAAGCAGCCTGACGGAACCTAGCACCTCGACTTGAACTGGTTTGCAACCTTCTTCACTGAGTCAACAGCCAGCCATTACTGATCAAAGGCAAGCGCTGACCTTCACCGGAACTAGAACCCAATCTCGATTAAGCAAGAAAACAAGCTACGGCTTTCGTGCTTGACGTAAAGACAGAATCAATAAGCTTAGTCGCTGTTAGGTCTAGCAGGCCCTGTCTCTCCATATGCTGGCTCAACTTAATCTCTAGTCTAGTCTCGATCTACACTTAAATCAATGAATTCCGCCCTCCCTGTTTCTTTCTTTCCCTACTGCTATTCGTGCCCCTACTTGTTGACTGGATTGGAAACATCAGCATGAGCCGACTCACCTGACCCCAATGACTTCCCTTTCGGGGCTAGCTCTCCTTCGGACCCTTGCCTTGACTGCTTAGCCTGCCTTTACTGCCGGCACTTGGCTTTCTTCCGTTGGATTTCATTCTATCCCCCTTTAGTTGAGAGGCTTGCTTCGGTCTTATCAGCACTCTCTACTTGCCTGCCTCTTTGGAACTGTCAACTACTTCAAGCCTTCGAGTTGATACAGTCGACTATGAATAAGCAACCGTTGGAAGAGCCTTATTTAATTACCCAACTTTCAGTGATTCTCTTTCTTTCACGATAAGCTACATCAAGGCTAGTCCCACTTTCACTTGAAGCTACAGTTGTTACAGTCCATGCGAGAATAAGGGAAAGGGGCAACTATGGTTCAGAATAAGGGAAAGGGGCAGCTTTGGACTCCCACAAGCCGGTATGGTATCTTCGACAGCCCTCGACCTTTCGCAGGTGCGAAGCAAACCTGACAACAACCACTTTAGAATACCTCCCTAAACTAAAGGCTAGGATTGAATTCGAGATACCTATCACAACCGCATTATAGGTTTAGCGGCAGGAGTCAGCTTTCCCTCTCATATAGGTAGGAGCGGTATACGCAGGCTTTAATCGTGTAGTTCCAGCATCAGCCAAAGAGCGATAGGTTTCATTCAGTTCACCCACTGGCTTAGCTGTTAGCTTTCCCTTGGCTTGAAGTCTCTCTTGCCTTCACTTCAGTCATAGACTTGGCATCTGATAATCACTCAACACGTGGGCCTGACAGAACCGAATCAGATTTTAGTACTAGGCAGGTAGCCAAGACAGAAACTTTATACGAATAGCAGGCCAATCAAGGCCCTATTACAGACCTTTCAGGAAGGGAGAAAGAACCAAACACAAGTGCAGATCAAGAGGAATTCATTGCTTAACCGAAGCAAGAGAGCTAACCGCCTAGAGAAGTCGGGCATCCAGCCCCCATACAACAAATAATTGGGTAGCATCTTTCTTATAAGAAATTCTACGCTTCGCACCTCTACTTGAGAAGGTTCTTACCAGGCATACTACTCATCGATTATTTGGCCCTTTAGGATTGAAACAAACTAGGAAAAGTTGTCGCCTTCATTAGTGTTAAGCATAAGGTCTCCTAAGAATAGTTTGGATCGGTCCTCAATTAATATACTGGACTCTCCTCCCGCTACGCACCAATTAATATACTACAACCAGTTTCCTAAGAGTAAGAATCTTTTAGAAACCAGGGCCCTTGGTTCTAACTCACTTTAGTCACTCTTTCCCTCCGGCTTACTTCTTATAAACCCCAACTAAACTCTCTCGTATTAGCTTGGTCACTCTCGTCTTAGCTTGCTTCGCACTCTTCTCTTTCTTATGTAAATGAAATGCATGATCATCAATGGCAAAGATCTGGTAGTCTCCAAACGATTGTTGAAGGCATGAATTTGAATTAATATTATAATGGCTTTAACAAAATGGCTCTTTGATCAAAAGATTGAAGCTGACTGTAACTACAAAGCCAGGAATTCTTCCCTCCCAAGGCCATAATGTCTTCTTTAGCTCCCCGGTGCTTGCGATCTTTTATAGATCAAACGCACAATCATCGATGTTATCGACATCGGATGAGAGAGAAGCAAGCTTCCTAACGATGGCTTTCGTTAAAGAGGCTGTCCTAACGAAATATTTTCATTGACAGGAAAGGAAATGAATAAAGACCTTTCTTTGAGGTCTCTCGGTCCGCTTCCTGCTTCACACCTAGCCCCAAGGGCATAGGATACTCGCTCTGACTCCCTTAGGATCCCTCAACTGATGCATAAAAATCGAGAGAGAAGGCTCGAGAACTATCTCGGACAGCCAATCAATCTCTACTAGTCCAAACTATTGACCTGATTTGCATCATTTCACAAGCAATACCCATAAGCATATCTCCCTAAATCTTCTTTCTCAATTCAACATTGATAGTAGCATCAATAACATTCATTGTATGTATGCCCGATCCACAGGCATCTCTAGCTTGTTGTACCCGAGTGAGTGTGGGCCATGGAAAGGAGAGAAGCAATTGATACCGGAGAGGGGCTCCTATCTATTTGCTTGCTTATCTTGCTCACCCTGGAATATAGGCTTCATGCCTTCCCTCTGTGTCAAACCTTTACATTCGTTGGTGATTCTGGTCGCTTCAAGACCTAAAGGCAGAATCAAAGCCTAAATATGGTGTAAGTGGATGCCTCTTCCAATTCGTTCGAAGAACAGCCCTGAGGTCGCATGGCTCATAAGAATACGCTTGGCCTAACTCACCTTATGGTTTTCATATGCTAAGGATATTAGTGGCACAACCAGAGCCCGTATATGACTAGTTTCAGAATGGGGACAAGAGAAAGAGAGATGTGGTCCTGTACGGTTGTAAGTAATATAAGTAGCGTAATGTCATAAATGAAACTCTGGTGGTGCTGGTAAATTGATTAGTGTAATAGATTACTAAATAACTAACTGCTCCTTCGTCTCGTCCCGTTGGTCCCCTTAACTCGAAGTGTACTCTCCAACGTCTGATTAGTACGAATCTATTGACTGAGCACAATCGGGATTATGAGCCACACGAAAATCTTGATGGAGAAGCCTAGTACTAGAGAAGACCCCAAAACATGGAGACCTTATAGAGAAAGATACTATAACAAAAACTGGAGACCTTATATAGAAAAGACACCAAAACACAGAGACCTTATAGAGAAAGAAACCGAATACGAATGCTGGGTCTTCGGGTTTTGTTATAGCCTACCCCCACTCCGATTTTCTAAATGCTTTCTTTTATAATTTGGTGGATGCTTTCATCTACAATTTTGTAAATGTTTTCCCTCTTATTTAGAAGTAATTGCTCGCCATTGAGCTTGAGCATAGCTTCATCTGTGCCCCCTTCAAACAAAGTAATGTTTGTTGCAGCTTGTGTCTTTGATGTGAGAGATGAATGAATATATTGTAAGATTCTGATTCTCCCTGATGTTTGCCTAGGCAACAAGCATCAATTCGATGGGGCTAAGCTGACAAGAGACCAATAACTACGCATAAGTTCATAAAGCTAATTTTTTACGATCTTCTGGAAAAATGTGCCTTTCTTCTCCGTTTCCCATAATTATGGAAAAATGAAGACCTTAATTATTTCAAATAAAATGACCTTTAAAATCAAATGATTATATATTACCTATTATCCATACTGAACTTATGGGAATTATATCTTCCCATACTTATGGTCTTCCGGAGCATAGTTATGCTATCTGATAGCTGGTTCAAGGAACATATGAATCTAAAGAATAATAGATTATGAATAGTACAGATATTGCAGAACTCTCATTTTCTCTTATTGCTCAACAATTTATTGGCTCTTTAAGACCAGTTTATACTTACTTACGCCTTTACATTTTTACAGTTTTTGAACACTCTTACTTATTCATTAAGGGTGTCTTTACTTCGCTCAACAAGAGATTTTCATTTTCTACCTCAAGGATATATAACAGTTGTGATTGTCATTATAGCGGCAGCCCAGAATGGGTTTGTATAGCAGACTTCACCCCCCGTCATATGTTTTTAGAGTTTTATCTGATGAACATTATATATGGCTCTAAGAGATTTGCTTGCTGTTATAGCAGTCGTAAATTATTTGTTACAATAAATGCTGATGCGGATATGGAAATGATTGGCTATTCTTTCGAAAGTGATATCGAAAGGGGTAACAAAACAGAGTCATCATACGATGATAGCGATGTTGAAAGGGCTAAAGAAAGAATAAGTTGGCTATTTCCATTACATGATCGCGATGTTGAACCAGAGACAGAAATATTAGAAGAAGCCATTTAAACTTAATCATAAGCTTGAAACTATGATTATTTAGCCAAGTTTTATACTCTTAATGCGTGAGCAGGTTGGAGACGAATCTACTATCAGTAAGAAGCGCTATCTCTCTTAGCTACGCTTACTGCATCTCTAAGGCAGCGTATATATGAGAGCCCTTTAGACTACGCTTAGACTACCCCCTTTCTATGCTACTCACATTGCTTCCCTTCTATGAAGCCTAAGACCTTCAATTAATATACATAGATCAATTTCTTAAAAATGTAGGGAATAACCACCCTTCCCAGCTAATAAACAGAATCTAAAATCTGTATATTGATTAGATTTAGTCACTGTTTTAACATAATAATAATATTGTTTTACAGTTTCATCAACCTTCTTTTCTATTGTTTTTACTTTCTTATGGGTAACTTGATTCATTATCAACTCTTTAAGATTGGAAATTGATTTATCCAACTCCCATTCACTTAATTCTGCTCTCATATTAATTAATATGAAGTGGTTAACCAATATTAGTGGATGAGGAAGGTCATTAGCAAAAATCTCAGTGTACCATTGTGGTAAGTTATAGGAGTGACTCAGAGGAGTAATGAAATTATCGTGTACTGTGTATATAGAACTCCTCTTATTATGGAAGACTTTAGAGAGCAGTTTCATAGCTATATAGGCATCCTTCTGATGAATAAAGTTCACGCGGGTAGAAATACATGTCTTACGATTATCTCGATCTTTTGTAGGAAATCGGAAAGTAACCTTACGTTCTTCAGTCTTCTTGCTTTCTTTTTTGAATAGATTCACCCTAAGAACTTCTTTCTTATATTTGATATAGTCCTACGTAGTCCTGAAGTACTCTGTATCATAGATCACTGCTCTATCTATATAGGAGCATAAAAAACCAATATTATTAATCATATTCATAAATGCTAGTCTATCAGGATACTTTATTTGAAAATACTTCCAGCAGTTAGTAGCTAATAGCTTACATTCATGATAATGAAGTAAATCACCATAAGTAGCAGTGATATCATATATCATTGATGCAATTGTCTTACCATATATCATAGGCATAAAGAGGGATTTCACTAGCTTATGATTCAACCTTGGTTCTATCACAGGAAAGAGTTTGGGCATTAATTCCTCCAAGAAGGTACGCAGCCCAGAAAGAATAAAGAGGTAAATATCTTAGATTTTAGCATCTTTATTTGGTAGAAGATTTGTTAGAAAACCTATCTCTGCGTTGAGAAGAAAGTAACTCATGATTTGATAAGCAGATGCAGATGCATCTTGACTAACTGGTACAGTCACATATCGGATTATCAAAGAAATCGATTATCCATATAGGCAAGAACCTTAGATAAGAACTGAAATGGGTCACTTGCATTCTTTGAAAACTCAATAAGAGAAGTAGTGCTATCATTATCAATAATGAGTGGGTAAACATATTTTTTATACCATGATGCAGCATTAGAATAATTCTCATGTTTTTTATACTTAAATGCTACATCAACGGAGTATAATAAATTGATTTCATAATAGGTAACAGTAGTTTTATCCATTTTATTTAAAAAAGAATCAAAGATTTTGCGATATCACGCTCCTGAAAATGTAAGAGACATGTATGGTAGATTCGACCATGGAAGTCCAAGAAAGCAGGAAGATAAAACTCAAAACCTCGGTATGCATTTGCTATATCTAGAATGAAATCTTCAAACCTAGCGTGCTACACACGCTTAGTGAATTCCAATTCCAATTCAGATATATTTTTATATATAATTCTAGCAGCTCTATTATTAAAGTACAATTTATGTAATACGAGATAGGAATCGTGCATTTTCACATAGGCTATTCGTCTATCCATAAGCATACCTTCTAATTCTAACAAGGAACGATTATGAAGGATAAAATCTAACATAGTCTCATTGATCCGGAAAGCAGTAGACTGTAGATTATTCAAAGTAGAACCTAAAGCTGGACTATCCTTTAGAATAATATTGAAATGATTAGTATCCCGAGATTCTAATAGACTAAAACGATTATAATCCTTAGACGATATTGTCAGATAACCACCTGTCAACTCATTAAGTTTGATATCACCCCCTCTTTCAAAGCGCTTACTTCTTACTTATTGATGGCCCTGTTCAAGCTTTCCTTTTGGGCCAACAGAGCCTTGAGAACATGAGTGCTTGGTTCAGGCGGAACCGGGATTTCGGGCTCATCTGACATAGTGGCTACAATACAATGGGAGATTCAAAATTCGACGGTCTCTACTCAAGTAGCTATGGCCCATGATCAAAAGGACCCGCAACCAATCAATCATGCTATCCTTACCTTTCAACCAACCCCTTCGATTCCGCTTCTGCAGCAGTATATAATCTCGGTCCCTTACCTTGATGCCTACAGCTCAATTTGTTTTCCAATGATGGCAAGAATCCATGAAATACTATACTGCTTTTTTTTCTTCTTCTTGTCTTTTTTTGAATGGAATCATAGCTACACGAGGGAAAGCGATGCTGCCCACTCTGCCGCAAAAGCCCCCCAAAAATGCCAGTTCCACCATCAGGGCCCAGCAAGCAGCATAATTCTGTTCCGAGGCTGCGTTTCATTCCAGCAACAGTAATATATGGTTTAAAACGCCTTGTTCCATCCGGCTCGAATCCCCTCCATCATTAGTATAGTGGAGGTGTTATTTGTATTGCAATAATGAAAAAATGTACAAACACAAATAATGAGCAGACCAGCCCACTTTTATATATGGGTTCATTTCATCAAGTATTTTGTTTTGAATAAAGAAACGCGCTCCTGTTAGTGTGCCTTTCTCGGTTGATGTATGGGATAAATGCCTATATCGCTTTGTCATGTTATTGTCATGTTGATGCTATTGCAATATGAAAGAATAAAATCTAATTTGCTCTTTAGTCCCATTCTTTATAATTGTCTTTCTCGTACTATGTAAAGTAAACGAACTTAAAGTCTTAATTGTGTACTCAACAGGAAGCGTCACAGCCTAGGTTTGGGCCACTTTCGATGTCGATTGGCATTTTTCAATTTATTTCATAAAATCATCTTCTATATTGTTATGCTCGAAGGAAGATGTGGAAAAAGTAGTGGTACTTTGAATGAAATCAAATCTGTAACGAAATGTTATGGTGGGGAAGTCTATAGAAAGAAAGATGGCTTGTTATCATTTCATAAATCCAGTGAACAGAGTCAATTAGAATCTTTCTCAGAATCCAAGTCTAGTAGCGGTGCAGAGCTACCGAAGAGAGGCCATCCTCCTTAGGGTCCCATCTCATTTTGAAAGTAAGTTACATATTGATTTCATTCTAGTTCAACTGTTTATTAAGTAGTAAATCTATCCACTTATTTTATTACTACTTGATTAGATTGGTTGAGGTAATTGGAAGTGATCGGTAGGTGACTAGGTTATTCTGGGTAAGCAATAGAAGGGATGTCGAGGAGCTAGCGTAGCTGTATACTTAGGAGATATGTCTATAAATAACATTAGTAATCAGAAACTCATATATGAGCTCAGGTGCGAAGCGAAAGAAAGCAAGGTGCGTAGCGAGGAATCTCTCCAGATCCAGATGCAAGGACTGGAGTTCGGCATTCTATTGAGCTTGACTTATCTAGGAGTGTTTACTTAAGTGCAAGGCTAGCTCCAGTTCACCAAGAGTTTTAGTTCACCAAGCAAGAGAGCCTAACAGTAAAGCTCGGGTTGGCGTTGGTGTTGTTATGCCAGCGTAGGACAACTCCCATAGTGCCTTTTATTAGAGGGCGAGATTGATTCTTCCCTAGCTTTCATATGCGTCTTAGATTTAGGAAGAAGAGGTTACGAGTGTCTAGACCAGTCTCATCCCATATAAGACTGATTGCCTCTTCGTTAGCGGCCCTATTCGCTTGAAGGCTGAGCATAGACCGGATTCAACAGACCCCGTGTACTCATTGCTTGTGCTAGCTCTCCGGGTTCCAGGTATTATGTGCATACTACTTTGCAAGACAGATCGGATTCTCAGGCGGGTGCAGGGGAATAATGGAAGTAGGAAGCGCCTATTCTATTAGTAAGCGTGAGCGACGACTGCTTTCGATGCGGAGTCTTCCGAGGGAAGATAGATTGGAAGGCAAGTCGCTAATGCATCTACTAGGTCGAAAGAAGTAACCCGATATGCTTGAGTTCACTTCTCCCCTGAACTAGTTATGCCAACTAGAAGCAAAGGATGATTCCTGCTAAGAATTTGATCGCCGGGTCGGGCTAATTCCATACGAATCAGTATGGGGAAGCATGTGCCCATCACTCCAGCAAAGATGAAATAGAGAGTACCGATATCTTGTGGATAGTAGAGAAGAGCCATCGAACCACCATATGAGGAAGGAGAAGTGGCATAACGCCAACCGGTCCACCCGCTGATGTATATCCCGAAGTACCGAGAAGTACCTATCCCTTACAAGAATCGAACCCGTGTCTTCGACATGAAAAGACGATGTCCTAACCACTGAACGAAAGGGACCAAAAAGAAATTCCAGCTACGCTACCCAATTAATATACTGGCATAGGAGAATAAGCAACCTGCGTTGACGAAAGATTGGATCTTGTCCAACTGATTTTGCTTTACGCTTTAGAAGATCGAATCACAAACTCATTCCGTTCTTTCTAAAGGAAGCCTCTTTAAGGGCCCAATTCTCAATAGCACCAACCTACTCACAAACAAGAAAGGGGGTGAATGTCAACCTTGTTCCATGATTAGCCTCCGTTTATTCTGAATCTTCTTCTTCTGGGGCATAGCATATTATCATCAGGTTCTTGATACAGATCAGCCATCTTTGCTTCTGAAATTGAATATAATTCTTATTGCTGTCGAGTAGCATTAGTCCTAGGCCTTATCTATCATCTTGGGATTGGCATATCATCTTCCCTATGTGGAACAGTACCTGTATGAGAATCCGCATGTGGAACAGTATCTCAATTGTACCGCGTCACTAAAGCATTCATTGATCACAGCTTGCACCCGTATACTTAGGGCATCCACCGTCCCCAAAGCTGCTTCTCTAAGACATTTGGCATCTATCTTATCTGTCTCCGCTGTGGGCGGTGTGCACGAGAAAGGGCGCGCTAGTATACATAAAGTAGGCTAAGGTGTATTCTTAAGTTAGAGTCTTGTCTTGACCGAGTCTTTTGTTATCGAGAGTCTCGCCTGCTACAGAAAGAAAATCATCTGGCATGATCAAGATACTTTCGTCTTCTTGGATGAGGAGGATAATTTCTTTCGACATAAGGAACACGATGAACAAGAAAATCTCTCGGCAATCGATTTCAGACCGGAAGAGGATGAGTATGAAGATGATGGCCAGTATATTAGGGGTATTACAACATCTAATATTTCCTGAGGGTATATACCAGAGTACGCAACTCGAAACCAGAGAAGGAAACCTAAGGTGCATAGCGAGATTTGTGATACTGGGAGAGGTACTCTGGATCTTTTGATGGAGTACTTTTAAGATGCGTCACTCAGGAAAAAGGTTCATACATTGTACCATACCTTTCTATGTCAACAACCGTAACTCGAGCGCATCTGACTGCTATAAACCTACTTTGATTGCTTACTCTGGAAGTCTTGCAGGCCCTGAATGGGTCTAAAATAGAAGGCCCCTTTTTGTGATGAGATTCCGTGGTAGAGATTGTTTTCCGCTACGACTTCCGCGTTCTGCTAGCTGGTTTCAGCTTTGACTTGACATACGCCTATGACTTCTATCAGGCTCATGACCTGAAGACTGCAGGCCAGTCACCCAAGAAATGGGGCTAAGAATGTCTTCTAGAAGCATAGTGTACTATCTACTATTCCTTCTTTCTTTAGTTATGGAGTACAGTGTTTTGAACGGAGAATGCAGAATAGAATCGTCATCAGAATTGCATGATGTTATTCCTTCTAGCTGGGGTTGGCTTTCTCTCACTAGGAAAGGGGGAGACCAAATAAAGTAGATGAACGGGGGAGCAATATTAATACCTTGCACGGACACAATTCCGAAGCAATGGAAAGAAGGCACCACAACGTAATCAACTAGAAGAACAGGCAAGGAAGCGGCACTCTAGAGGGGAAGGAACTGTCTAAAAATGAGCTCATTCAAGAATCTCCTATTAGAGACAATGAATCTGAAGAAGGAATAGTAAGATATGACTCGGTAGTCAGTTCCCCTGTGCAAGCCACAAGCGAACTAAGTTTACTGACTCGCTAAGAGTTGGTCTTCCATAGTAGTAGGCTCGATGTACAACAGGTCACTCGTTGAAGAGTGAGGAACGAACAGATATTGAGTCATCAATTTATTTTCAACCATTTTACAGGACGGTAAACTGTGCATGATGGGGCATCTAACAAGAAAGATACATAAATGCAAATTTCTTTCTTAAAAACTCGAAGTGAGAATTGATCTTTGCTATGCTTAACACATGAAAGGAGAAGGTTTAGAGAATAGCGATCCAGTATATGTTGATTGGATCGGTCCCCGTTACTTTCTCTTCCCATCTCGCCCAATTAATATACTAGGCCCCATTAATAGTCTCTTTCTCCCCCTCCCGTTGGTCGCCTGTGTTTATACTGGCGTTTGGATCGGTCTCCTCCCGAATTAATATACTGGCGGGGAAGATAACATCAAATATATATAATTCACTCATTTTGCTCAACACAAAAGGTCAAAGTTGAGATCAAAATATCGCCCATTATACTTCCTTTTCCCTTAATTCAATTCTTTGTAATAGTTTGGTAGCGAAGATACCTTTCCGAGTTGTGTCAGGACCAGACCTGACCTATTATTTTGTATTGGTTGTTGTTGCCCGCAGCTAATGTTCAGTAAACATTGTTCCCTTAGTTGAAATTTTGTTTGCCTCGTCCATGCGTATGATTCAACTATTGAGTAGGCCGGCGTTCTCAGAGAAATATAACGGATCACTTCTTGCTTTTCAAGCAAACCATAAAAATCCTTCGCCAGGGATAATAAATAATAGTTTGGATTGGTATTATCTTAGGTCTTCATAAGCGAATCTGAACTCCTTATCTATGATCTGCCCCAGTTCTCACTTAAATAACATGCAAGAAAAAGATACCACATTTTGATAAAACAGCCATACCCCTTTTATACATTTGGGGCAGTTATACCGCTTTGCCCCGAGGCTCGGGATTTCTCTAAAAATCAAGAAAAATAAAACTTTATACATTTGCATTGGATCGATATCCCCTTTTATACATTTGAAAAGGAAGCTAATCTAAGGTACCTATGAAAGAAAACGGATTTTTTCCAATCAAGTGTAAGCGAGGTTGCCTTGGCACCCGGATTCCAGAAAATAATGAACCGCTGGCTAATGTGGAATAAAAGATGAATGATCCAACTAGATACATATATCATTATGTTTACTCACTTTAAATTGAGTATCTGTTTCCCTCCTTTTCCTGCTAGGATTGGAAATCCTGTATTTTACATATCCATACGATTGAGTCCTTGGGTTTCCGAAATAGTGTAATGTAAAAAGAAGTGCTTCGAATCATTGCTATTTGAATCGGACCTGTTCTGAAAAAGTCGAGGTATTTCGAATTGTTTGTTGACATGGGCAAAGTAAGGGAAAATATCTGAAATGATTTCAATATTGGACCTTGGACATATAATAGTTCCGAATTGAATCTCTTTTAGAAAGAAGATCTTTTGTCTCATGGTAGCCTGCTCGAGTCCCCTTACGAAACTTTCGTTATTGGGTTAGCCATACACTTCGCATGTTTCTAGCGATTCACATGGTATCATCAAATGATACAAGTCTTGGATAAGAATCTACAATGCACTAGAATGCCCTTGTTGATGATCCTTTACTCCGACAGCATCTAGGGTTCCTCGAACAATGTGATATCTTACACCAGGTAAATCCTTAACCCTTCCTCCTCTTACTAATACTACAGAATGTTCTAGTAAATTGTGGCCAATACCAGGTATATAAGCAGTGATTTCAAATCCATAGGTTAATCGTACTCTGGCAACTTTACATAAGGCAGAGTTTGGTTTTTTGGGTGTGATAGTGGAAAAGTTGACAGACAAGTCACTCTACAGAACCGTACATGAGATTTTCCCCTCATACGGCTCCTCGTTCAATTCTTTCGAAGAAATTGGATCCTTTTCTTCATTCGAGAATCTCTTCCCTTCTTCCACTCTGCCCCGAAGAGTAACTAAGACCAATTCATTCACGTTTTCATGTTCCAATTGAACACTTTCCATTTAGGATCAAAGAAGAAGATTATTCTTTTTACCAAACATATGTGGATCAAATCACGATCTTCTATTCTAATCTAATAAGAACAAGAGATCTTTCTTGATCA